>JAHNEJ010002980.1:0-11550 GCA_022559845.1 Amorphophallus konjac | reverse complement strand
CTTGAACCCTAGCCAAAACTCTATAAATATGACCTAGTTCTGAACTGAGCAACCCTTACTTTTGGCTCGTGAAGAAACAAGGTAAGGAGATAGAATCTTGGGTAAGTCTTTGGAACTTTTTGTTTCTAATACTAAGGTCTGACAACTCTCAAAATTTCATGTTAGGAGGTCGAGTATCCAAGGAGTTAGGATCTTCCAAAGTTGTTGGTTACATCATGCCAACCCAGGAAACTATGCAACATGGTGCTGAAGATCAAAAAATTAGAGAGCCTAAACAAGGTAATTGGAGTTAGGTTCTTTAGAACTTTTTGTTTCCAATAGTATCATCTTCGTACCCTCCAAATTTCGCATCTTTAGGTCAAGAGATTGAAGAGATAGGGCAACGTGAAGTTGCTAAAAAATCACAAGAAGAGAAGAAATAGGTGACCCTTGAAGACTCAAATTAGAAGTTTTAAAGCCAGTAAGAAGGTAGGTTATCTCATGAACGGCAAAAACACATTGTTAGGGATAAAAGCCCTCTAGTTTGTTTGAATTTCATGCATTATACTTCATGAATTTCATGTTTTAGGATTAGTCTATACATTCATGCATGCTTTCAACCCTAATTGAAGATAAAAAGCTATCTCATGTTATTTCATCACTACCTATGCATCTCGATAAGCCTTTTTCCTCATTTTGACATGATTAGAGTAGTTAGCATACCATGGTTTAATTATGGATATCTATATTTTCTAGTTTTCTGTCAGCAGAGGACCTAACGGTCTATCGTAAGACCGCCAGGGACGTGTAACGGACCTACCTTGATCCGTCACATCCTCTGTAAACGACTGAAGGGTTCTGAGAAACCTGACGGACCTAATCTATACCATTATCTTTATGTGACGCACCCAGACTAGTCCGTTATACAATACTGCGTTCTGTCAACTTAGGACAGAATCAAGATCGGTCCAATTAATATATATGTATGACTAGTTATCTAAGTTTTGACCTACTTTCATGACTTTGAGTTTTTTTGAACGATTTTATGATAGGAAATTGCATGTTTTAAACATTTAGAGTTATTTTCATGCATATGTTAATTTCATGCCAAAGCACTATAGTTTGTATTAACTCCATGATTTTAAATGATGTATTGACATATTTTTATCATGGTTTCATATCGTTATACATTTCTTTTCTATCTATAAAGTCAATTCTTTAAGTACATGGCATATATTCTGGTATATGGCCATTAGTTACACTCTTGCACTATAGGAACATATTCATGAACATGAGGACCTCTCTATTGGATATTCCTTCCAATGGACTAGGAAATCTTGTTTCAAGGTCTCCGTAATTCTCCGCGAGCCTGGGATTCTCACTAGGACGCTGAGTTGGTTGTACCATTAAAGCCCATTTGTCTAGAAAAGCACAAAAATTGAAGTTTTAAGTCTTGTAACGGACCTACACTAGACCGTCAGGCTTACCTAACTGACCGGTGTAACGACCGTCACATTGTTTGAGTCCATATCTATTTTCTTCTGGATTCAACTATTCTAACGGTCCAATCTCGACCTTTAAGTTCATGTAACGGCCCAGTATTAGACCGTCACAGTTCTAATTCTTTAACCCGAGGTTTGACCAAAGGGTTGATATTCTAAGTTCCTAGATGGATTATTGATGGTCTAGGACTTGTCATATTGTCCAAAGAAACTTAATTTAAATTATGAAAGATAACGAATGTACCGTTATGCTACCGAATTATTCCCATGAGCATAATATCATCTTAAATCATTCTTGATCTCTCATATTCTTAATTGAAGCATTCATTCTTTGATGATTGTTGTCATGAGCTTATTGATTGAAGTTGTTATATTACTGGCCACGCTTTATTGTTACACTCATGGAAGTAGCTTTATTTATATGTGAAGATGCAGTTCGGGCCGCTGATTGTGTCCAAGGGCTCTATGCTAGTCCCCTCGGCTGATTGCCGGAAACATACTATTATAAACCATGGGGTATGATGTTACTGGCGTCACATTGCGCTGGGAGTACTTTCTTTATAAATAAGTGAAATACATGAGCACTCGTGAAAATCTAGTGAATTGCTACATGATTGACGTTCTAGTGCGTAACCTTTATGGTTATGAAAGTGAAAAGTGAAAGTGCATTCTCGTTACATTCTTGTTCTTGAAAGGCCATGCTACATTCTTGTTCATACTTGTTACATTCTTGTTAGTTCATACTTGCTCATTCTATCTTACATGATCGTCTTGTTGCTCGGTTATACTTGGGATTTATCGCATTTGCATGATTTTACCTTATTTTCTCTAGAGCTAAAATGTTAATTACTTTAATAAGTGCCTTCATGTTGATGCGAAGATACCTACTGGGCAAGTGTACTCATTACCTATTTCCAATCTTTTCAGGAGATAGAAGTGAGTTGGGATCGGATTCGAAATATTCAAATAGCGGGGTCCGAGAGTGAATGAAGAATGAGTGAAGACTTAGAAGTCTACATTGTTTAGATTGAGTCTATGTAATTTTCTTATTTCTTGAGTCTAGTATGATGAAGAAAGTTGAATTAGTGATTGTATTTGAATATTTGATTGATAATGAAATAAAAGTTGAAGTTTGAGTAAATATTGTGCCAATTGCATTTATGTGTGATGATTGTCTCGCGCTTGATCATTCTTGCTTGCAAGAGGCTTACCATGCCGGATGTTCACGTTTTTCCCGAGCTAGTCTTCCGCTGTAATAAAGGCTCGGGGCGTGACACTAAAGGTGTTACTTCTAGCATCATTGCTCTCATCCCTAAAGTCGGAACCCGTCTCACTTTGGTGAATTCCGCCCTATAAGCCTCTGTAATTTTAGTTACAAAATCATCTCTCGCATATTTTGTGCTAGGCTACCAACATTCTGCCGATTATTATCTCTGAGGAGCAGGGAGCCTTTGTGAAGGGCATGCATATTATTGATAACATTTCTCTGTCTAGGCAACTGATCTCCAATCTTGGTCGAAAGGTGCGCGGCCATAATGTGGTTTTCAAGCTGGATATGATAAAAGCCTATGATAGAGTGGAGTGGGACTTTCTTTTGGCAGTTCTTTGGAGGTTTGGCTTTCTGTAGCAGATTCACTTCTTATATCGCCATGCTGGTTTCGAATTGTTGGTTTTCAGTTTTATTCAATGGGTCCCTTACTGGCAACTTTCCATCCTCCCGCGGTATCCGCCAAGGTGATCCTCTTGCGCCGACTTTATTTATTATCATGGAGGAAGTCCTCAGCAGGGGTCTTACTAATCTTTACCTGCAAGGGACTATCAAGTCCTTCTCTGTCCCCAGAAGCTGTCCGACGATCACTCACCTGCTCTATGCGGATGACACCCTTTTATTTCTTAATGGCCACGCCTCTAATGTCCGGAAGCTTATGAAGTTCTTGCAGTCCTATGAGAACTCCTCGGGGCAGAAAGTTAACCCATCCAACAATAGTTTCCTCATTTCCAAGGCTGCGCCTCCAAGGGTGGCATCCAACATCTCTGATATCACTGGCTTTCGACAGCAGAGCGGGGCTCTCACTTACCTTGGCGTTCCGCTCAGGCAAGGGAAGACCTTGGTGGCAGACTACAAACCTCTCATGAGAAGGTCACTGCTTGTATCGGTTCTGGAACTCTAGGATGCTATCTCAAGCAGGAAGGGTTACTCTCATCAATTCTATGCTTTGCTCCATCCCTGTTTACCTTGCAGACTGCAGCCTCTGTTCCTATGTCCATTGTCAAGTACATCGAGCGTCTTTGTGCGGCCTTCTTTTGGGGTGGTTCAGATGGAAGGCATCGCCGGCACTGGGTTCCCTGGAGCATCATTCAGCGGCATGTCCTCGAAGGTGGGTTAGGCGTGCAAGCATTTGGCATGTCCAGCTTTCTTTAGCGGTGAAGCTCGTTTGGTCTATCCAGCATGGTTCCTCTCTGTGGGCTGCCTATGCGCAGCAATCACTTCCAGCCTGTGCATGGTTCGACCCACCCGTCCCATTATCCACATGGTATCCCCAGGAATACCTTTAATGCTGCCCGGGAGGTGGTCGCCAATAACTCCAGGTGGATTGTCGGTGATGGTAGCTGGATTGATTTTTTGGACGATGTTTGGGTCGGCAACTCTCCTCTGCGGCAGTCCCTACCTGTTTCTTATCATGGTCCCTCTGCTACCATCCGAGAGGTGCTCTCTAATGCTTCATATCCCATCCGATCGCCTCTCTAATGCTTTGCATCGCATCCGATCACTTCTGCCTGATTGATATATCTTGATGGGATTCACCTCTCATCCTATGAAGATAAGTGTATTTGGTCTGCCTCCACTTCAGGGACTTTCTCTATTAAGTCTGCTTATGATCACCTCAGACTTACAGGCATTAAAAGGAGGCCTCTTCCGTGTATCTGGCATCGGTTCTTCCAACGCCGTGCTTCCTTGTTCACCTAGCGGATTTTACATAGAGCTGTCCCTGTCGACTCCAGAATTTCTGAGTGTGGAATTCATATGGGCTCCTGCTGCAATTGCTGTAGGGACCTGCGTGCTAAAGACCTTAAACCATCTCTTCATGCATGGGGATCTCGCGACCGCTCTCTGGAATTGGATTACTCCATTGCTGGTGTAGGCGCCCGACAACATCTGTGGTGTGTGGGGGTTTGCGTTGGGGGTGCAAGGGAGACGGGAATGCGCCCCCAAGGGCCTACAGAGGAACAAAAAGAAACGTTAGAACGTCGTGATCGCCAGAGGTGTTTACCTGAACCTCACAGGGGTGATGACCGCGGGGAGATAATCCAGATAGGGAGATGATGGGTTCCCTCTTCCTCGTCCTCGGCCGGCCAAGGGCAAGGAGCCCTGCTATGTCCCTTATGCTGAAGTCCTGTAACATAGCTTAAAGAAAGATTAAAAAGAAGGCCATTAGCAAAACGAAAGATGTAGTATCTACTCTAATAGAACGAACAGAACGGGGATGGTGGCAAGGTTACCTGGGGGTGGTGGGAAGGAGGGATGGCCGAGGCTTTCGACCACCCACCTTCCCATTTGTTTTGGGAAGAAACCTCTAAGTGTAGGAGCTAAGGGGTTACACTACATGCAGCGTACTTACCTGGAAGCCATGATGCAAGTAGGAAGTAGGAGCAAAGGAGTTTAAACTAAAGCAAAGGAAGCAGGAGGAAGACGACCGACACGACTCTTCTTGCCCTCCGGGAGGAACTTCGCAAGACTCCTCTCGATCCTCCTCAAATCGCTTCCATCTTGATTTCCCCCGAGAATGGCCTCTGCCCCCCCCCCCCCCCCCGATTCTCCCCTCGTTTCGAATGGCCTCTGCCCCCCTCTCCACATTCGAGAGCGGTAGTTTTGTCCATCGAGCCCAGAGTTTCAAATCGTGGGGAAAGATCGTGCAGAACGGGGGAAAGAACGTGCCCACGAGTTGGGCCACGTTCTCTGATCGAGTAAACAGGGGAGGGCGGCCAACTTGCTAGCCACCTTGAAGGGGAGGGCGGCCAAGAAGATGGCCACCCAGCTAGGGAGGGCGCCCATCGCCCTGGTCACCCAAGATTGGGGGCGGCCAAGTCTTTGGCCGCCCAGACCATCCTCCTTGGGCCCCTTAAGTGGATGAGGCC
Source organism: Amorphophallus konjac (assembly GCA_022559845.1). NCBI lineage: Eukaryota > Viridiplantae > Streptophyta > Magnoliopsida > Alismatales > Araceae > Amorphophallus > Amorphophallus konjac. Next base: position 5,932 of record JAHNEJ010002980.1, on the reverse strand, counting down.
CAATAGCTTTAAGGCTACGGGCTAGGCTTTAAAACTCAAAACATTGGTAAAACAAGTACCATAACTAAGCGTCATTCGCATGAAGGTCCATTGGGGATCCGCCGGATGTCCGAAATTAGGCGTCTACAAATGCCCCTCCGGAATGCCAATTTTGCAAGGGAGTGTGAGCGACGTCACGCGGTTCGGAGTTCGGTGGAGCGGGGAAGAGGATGCGGAGAGCGCGCGGGCTCCTCTTTTTTGTTTATTTTGTTGTTTGCTGCAACACAGAGATGAGAAAAGAGAGAGAAGGGGCCACCACGGGAGATTGCTCCGACGGGGCGAGCGGGACAAGTATAATATAGCAAGATATGGGATTCAAACGGCCATAGCGGGAAGTGACTCGCCGCGACCTCGGGGGGACGGGAATGGTGCAGAAATGAAATAACAAGAATTGAAAACGGCCATTGGGAAGTGACTCGCCGCGGCCTCGAGAATATGAGCAGAATATAGCAGAATATAAAAGAGAATATAAGAACAGAGATTTAAACGGCCATTGGGAAGTGACTCGCCGCGGCCTCGAGAATATGAGCAGAATATAACAGAATATAGAGAGAGTATAAGAACGGAAATTTAAACGGCCATTGGGGAAGTGACTCGCCGCGGCCTCGATGATATGAGCAGAATATAACAGAATATAGAGAGAATGTAAGAACGGAAATTTAAACGGCCATTGGGGAAGTGACTCGCCGCGGCCCTCGATGATATGAACGAAATATAACATGATATAAAGAGAATATGAGAACAGAAGTTTAAACGGCCATTGGGGAAGTGACTCGCCGCGGCCCTCGATGAAAGATGTGATCGCCAGGGGCCGAAAGACCCCAAAATAAGAAAGTGATCGCGCCTACCTCAAGAGCGGAGATGGCGGGTTGCTTCTTCCTCTCCTTCCGGTCGGCCGACGGAGAGGGCTTTCCTCGGCTACCCTTGCAAAACAACGACAAACAAATGACAAGTGGCTTAGAAAGATGAATGTGTAGTATTCATATCCTTGCAATAAAAATGACGAAATAACGGGAAGACAACACACCTGGTTGGTGTTATCTTTTTAAACCCCTCTCGGACTCGAGTAGGAGGAAAATGAGATGATGGATGCGAGATGATGAATGCAAAGAACTACGAAGAAAAGGAAAGAGTTGGCTTATTGGATGTGCGGGGGTGGTGAAATTCGGCGGAGCTCCGGGCAGCGTGGGGACGACGTAGAAGCGCGGTGGATGAAGACGACCTTCCTCTCGCGAGCGTGGGCACCTGAGAAGGCCGGCAGAACCTCCACCTACAAAAGACCCCACGGGTTAGAAAAATGACTCCGTAGCCTCTGGGCTCCGGCAGCCTATCGGATCACTGCTTAGCTCCTCTAGAACTAAGGGGGTGGGCCTCTATTTATAGGGCTCCGGAGGGTGGAGGCGTCCAGGACCTTTGGACACCTCCATCAGGGCCGAAATAATATTTTATTCCATTTTTATATATTTTTTTCGAATCTTTTGTGGAGGCGTCCAGGGACCCGGACGCCTCAAACAGGTCCACCGAAAACAGACGACGGTCGCACGCGGTTTGGCACAACGCGTGGTTTTGTGAGCGGCGCCTCGTGATTCAGAATGGGCGCGTCCAGCTGACTGGACGTCTCTATATTTTGGATTTTTTTCACACACGACAAACCATTGTTCGGTGGCCGACGCCCGTGACGGAGTTAATGGAGGCGTCCACGGGCCTGGACGCCTCCAAAAAATATATTATTTTATTATTTGTTTGTCTTTTTATGATAGGGCTGGCATTTTCTATTTTTTTATTTGTTTTTATGGAGGCGTCCAGGGGCCTGGACGCCTCCATTAATATATATTATTATTATTTTTGTTTTATTTTATGCCAACTGGCACTTTACAAACATATATATATATTTTGTTTTTATGGAGGCGTCCAGGGGCCTGGACGCCTCCATTAAAATATATATATTTTATATTTTTTATTTGGTTTTGGGCCCTGAGAAAAATAATAAAAATATTAAAAAGATGGGGGCGTCCAGGGGCCTGGACGCCCCCATTAAGACCCACCCGGGTCCTCGGATCAGGCGTCGGCGGCCGCCCGGTAGACCCCCTTCTTGATTCCGGAACCTCCTGATGCGTCCCGACTGGTGTTGATGCCGTCCGAATGCCGTGACGAGACGATTCCGGATGCCGAAAAGGGCGGAAGAAGACTCAAGAAAAGGAAGCACTCAAGTGATTCAAAAACGCGTAAGCCGTCGCGGGGCGTTGTATAGTAATATGAGACTTTCTCAGGAGACGTCAGGAAAGACGTGTCTACAGCTGCCCCGCCTTGGCGTCTGCTTTGCAAGGGAGCGATACGTAGTGGAATGGTATCGAAGTGGAGTGAAATGGAGTTGGAGCGGACTGATAAGTCGATGCCAAGGTGTGATGAGACACGCTTTTGACGTTACTGTTTGGAATCTTTCCTGGAGTTTCAATGAGGCGACCTTGAAGAAGGTCTTTCAAATATTGACGATTGCTTGGACGGAGATCAAATAAGGGAGGGTGAGATGTGCGCTCAGGCACGAAACAAAAAGGGACCAACTTCTCGGTGTGGAAGTACCTGGGTCATAAACCGGAGGTTTCACCTTTGGGGAGCGGTTACCAGCCAATGTGGAAGTGCTGCGGCCAAGGTGGGTCAAAAAAAGGTAAAGGAATATCTGAGGGTCTGTCCAAACAAGGGTCTCCTTTGGAAGAGCAGCGTCGGGGCCGTCTCTAGGAAACTCGGTATTTCATTCGGAGTGGAATATCTCATATTTGTGGGAATTGAAACACAACGGCTTTCACAATCGAATCACTTGAATGATCTTCCGCAATAAATCAAAGTCCTATATGAATGCATGCTGGGTTTAAAGGAAAATTCAAAACAAACTAAAATAGAAAATAGCCAAGGATAATATTGTTAACTTGTGAAGAACGGGTCAGGATACCGATCCGGTGAGCTGATACTAGGCTGGGGCCCGTTTATCCGCGCACCAACTCACTGAATGGAACCGTCGTCCCCATGCTACCACAAATTAACGGCCTATCCGTACAACCCAAACTCTTCTGGGATCATCACCATTTTTGTTGAAGGGGAACTCAAATCCCAGATTCGTTCGGGCCGCAAGGTCCTTGACATGTTCTAGTAGCGTAGGTATCATATACTATGATGCATGACACGGTGGGACCAACCAATGAAAGGTGGGACAGGAGATAGGACAAAGACGTCCGTTAGTAAAACCTGCACAGGCCAGCAAAGGTTAGCAACATCAGAAAGTAGCAGAATCGCACCACAGTTCAAAGGAGATCCAAACAAAATCTTGACAATGACCACTGATGTGACATGTTCTATCCTGTAGCACCCTTCCCTTCCTATAAGAACTCCCTTAGGCTAGCTCATTCAAATGCACCAAGGTGGGTTTTGGAAGCTCAGGAGAGGAAGGAGAGGAGAATTTAGGATGGAAGGAGAGTCTTCCCGCGTTATGAAGAGGAGCAAGCCTAGCAGCGAGATTAGGTGACTTTCTGACCTCGAGAGTCATCTGAGTGGGACGATCATGTCGCATATGGTAAGCTGACTCTTTTCAAATTTCTGCACGTGAACCTTCTTCTTACTTCCTTCATTTCTTCTTCTTTCCTCTCCCAGCCATATCCACTCTTCCCAGGCCCGAGGAAGTTTTCCAAGCTGCCATGGCTTTCAAGGCTGACTTCCAATATCTCCATTGGCATGAGAGCCATACTCTCGAAGTGGCATCTGCAGGGGCTCCTTATTCACGCCAAGCATTATGAGAAGATTCGTATGGACTGGGCGGCTATGGGCGCACTAGTGGAGATCTGGCATCCCCAGACCCACACTTTTATCTTCCCGACCTTCGAGGTTACCATCCTCCTCGAGGAGGTGGAACTTCTGCTGGTTGAAGAAATTCAAGAGTGACGGGAAGGTGAAGGCTATGCGGATGCTGACACGGGGGACTTCTGAAAGCGTCCTTGGAAGCTTCATGCCGCCCGACGCAGCCAGAAAGGTCCGTACTCAAAAGGGGATCGATCTCCAAAAGCTTGCGGAGTGGGTTATGGACACCCTGAGAGGGTCACCAGATGATGACTATTTGGAGGGAATCATGAAGGGGTTCACCATTTGTCTGGCGGGTGCTCTCTTGTTCCCTTATACCGACAATATGGTGGAGAAGACCAACTGGGTGCTATCTGCGGGATCTGGCGTGGAAAGAGGGTGGGACCCGCCGTCCTTGCCTATCTTTACAGCGGTCCTACTGCCTCGAGCATGGGTAAGCCTCCATTTGGTTGTGCACTTGTCTTGAATTGCTGGCTGGATTTGCATTTCAAATTCGACCACCGCGAGGGAATGCCAACTGCTTCGAAGCTCTTCCAACAAAGCCCGCTTCACCACATAGCCGACGTGTTAGGCTTCGGTGGAACTGTAGTGAACCGTGTTCCGTGGCTGAAGAAACATGAAGACTGGCGGTCTCACTTCCGTACCGTGACACAAGGCTTCTTTACTTGCGCACCGGCATGTTTGCTTTCGCTAGATCTCCTCATGAGGCCTTCTCCCAAAGTTGATCTACAACTGATCGACGCGACCGAGTTTGTTCTTTACAACGCGCATCGGTGCTGCCTCCAGATTGGCATCCCACGCCATTCGTTCCCGCCACCGACTGGCATCGTTCCTTTGAAGAAAAGGGAGTTGGGCACTGAAGCGGACGCGAAGGAAGCGAAGGCCATTAAAGCTCCCTGGAAGACAAGCGTTGCGGGAAAGGCCTTAGCGCACGTGGTGGAAGAATGCGAGCCGTGGAGGGCTTATGTAACCGAACTGGGGAAGTTAAGGCCTAAGCGCCTAAACCCCTGATGTAGTTCACTCTGCTTTCTGATGGAATAAAATCTGGCATTTAGATGTTTCGGACCCCCGTCCCTTTAATTATTATCTTTTTTATGGTTTTTCTTTTTCTTTGTGTTTTTTTTATTTTGTTTGGGTTAAGTACGTACTCTAACCCCCTTTTATATATATATATATATATATATATATATATATTATATTTTAAAATTTTATTGTGGGGGCGTCCAGATGCCTGGACGCCCCTACTTTGATTTTTTAATTTTTTTTATTTGTTTTATTTTTGGGGGCGTCCAGAGACCTGGACGCCCCTAATTTTTATTTTTTATTTTTTTGATTTTTTTGTTATGGGGGCGTCCAGGCGCCTGGACGCCCCTAAATTTTTTTGAATTTTTAAAAAAATAAAAAATGTGGGGGCGTCCAGGCGCCTGGACGCCCCAATTAACGATTAATCTATATATATAGGGGGGGCTCCCCCCCCTACTCACTTACTGTTCATTCAAACGATCCGATTAAACCAGACAAACCCATTCTTCGTCCCATGGAGCGAGGAGGATCGAGCCAGGGTCCAGAGAAGCAGAAACGACTGGCTCGTCGTGCGAGGAGGTTGAGGGATGATGCCGAGGAGGCTGCAGCAGAGGAGATTGCTGCGGAGGAGGGGATGGAGGTGCCGCTTCTGGCCGCGGAGGCCGCTGCGGATGCTGGTGACGCGGGAGAGGATGATCACGACCCGGTAAGTACTTCGGAATTCTCACTCTGTGGTTTAATAGGCTAAAACGGGCGTGCGAGAGGCTGTGAGAGGAGGCCCGGGTAGTGAGAAAAGAAGGCGTCCAGAGGCCTGGACGCCTCCACTTTTCTTTTTCTTTTTGTTTATTTATTTATTTACGTAAATAATAAAATAAAATTAAAAAATAAGGAGGCGTCCTACGCCTGGACGCCTCCATAATATATATATTTTTTTGTTTTTGGTTCTTGGATTTTTTTTCGAAAAAGAAAGTAAAGAAAATAGGAAGGAGGCGTCCAGGGGCATGGACGCCTCCAAAAAATAATA
>JAHNEJ010001371.1:0-10123 GCA_022559845.1 Amorphophallus konjac | reverse complement strand
GATGCCGATTTCCACGCCATGGATTTGCAAAGGTATTTTTATTTTGAGCAAAGAAACATGCTTTCATTTCTATTATTTCTATTGTTTCTGCATATGGTTATAACGCTATTCCTCAACATGGTTAAGTGGCTTTTAGAAATTTGCTTAGTTCATTTAAAATGAGTTCGCTTCTGCAGCATCCTTAGGCCAGTGATAGCTCCGCGCTGGGAGTCTAGTTCTTTCCCCGATCGTTGAGGGTGACCTTTGAGTATGGGTTTTTTTCACACACTACACGGTGAGCCATAGCCGACCCCTCCAGTGCAACAACGCTGCTGCTTTGACCATACTTTGGGTATGCACGAAGGCCTTTTTCTCTTCTCTACTCGGCCAAGTGTAGGGGCAAGAGATTGATGGATGAGATGACCAACCTAGGCGCTCCCTAATACGAGAGAGGTCTCAAATAGGGGCAGTCTTGACCGTCGAAAGTGAGCTTTCATGCAATATCTAGCCAATAAGGGCTGTCAAAATCATATATGGATGAATCAATGATGAATCAATGCAACATTATGAAAATCCAAGGCATGGCAAGAGTGGCGAAGCCCCGCGGGACGTCATGAGCCTGGTCGCATGCGTGCCTGATAAATATGGGTCTCAAAATCAAAGACACAAAGCCCCAGCGCAACAGACCTACTCTTTGAGGGGTGGTGCCGTGGAAGGAATTCAAATCATGATATCTCCCATCCTGCATAAAGCTTGTCTCTAATTTTTCTTCTATTTCTCCCTCTTAGGCTGGGTTGTATCCCGGGTATGGCCTTAGTAGGGGCACCGTTCTTTGGAGACGGTTGGTTATGGTAAGCCACCCTCACATGCACGCCCTGTTCAAGGGAAGTCTTTAATGAGAGGGGAGGGACGGCGATCCCCGGCCAGTAGTTTGAGCCTGTCTTTGGGTGCTGCAGATTGCTATGTCAAAATCCAAAAAATGAAATATGTCAAAAATCCTAAAAAATGAAATATGGTCCAAAACTCCAAAAAATTGGAATATGTCAAAAATCCAAAAAATGAAATATGTCAAAAATCCTAAAAAATGAAATATGGTCCAAAACTCCAAAAAATTGGAATATGTCAAAAATCCAAAAAATGAAATATTTCAAAATCCAAAAAATCAAGAAAATTGAAAATCTAAAAATATTTATCTTTTATTGTATTTTAAGAACAGATACGTAATCTGTTTGCTAAGTGTGCAGGCTGCAGGTTGCAGGTTCAAGCTTTCCTTGCTCTATCATCCGCTCTGTCTCTTGATCATATTCTTCGATATGTTCTCATCTCTTCAATCCTATCTCTAGATCTGTTCTGAAGCTCATGGCCTTCTCAACTTTCGCCTATCTGCTTAATCATGTCTCCATGAGAGGGAATTATCTCACGGTTTTGAACCTGGCGGTTCCGCTTCATCTGATCTTGGGCTTTGATTGAAGAATGTGTTTGTTGTCTTTATCATGTCTATGGTCCTCCATGTCTTTTATCCCGCTGTGTCCTTGTCATATGTGTCTATGTTCTCTCGTGTTGGTCGTGTCTTTTATCCCGCCATATCGTTCATCACACATGTCTTTGTCCTCCGTGGTATTGTCATCCCACGTGTCTTTGTCCCACCATGTCCTTATACCACCATGTGTGCTGTCCCACCGTGTACATGTTGTCTTGTCCCACCGTGCCTTTAGTCGCATGCATGTTTGCCATTTGTTTGTTTGTTATGTTTCATCCATCTTCGGTATGTTATGTTGTGACATGTTTCATTCATATTTCTCTTATTATGTTGTGTTCATGTCATGCTTGTTCATATTCGTTCATGTTCACATCATGGTCATTCATATTGTTGTCTTATTTAAAAATCCATAAAAAATCAAAAATCAAAAATGCAAAAGAATGCCGCTTCGCTTGACAGGTAAGTCAGGTATGGCTCTCTATCCTTGCTCATTGTTGCATTACTATATGGTATCTACGTTATTATAGACTCTCAAGGACCGGATGGTTGCCCGTGTGTTCTGGGATCTGATGTTCCCCTTTAACAAAAACGATGATGATCTAAGAGCATACGGTTAATCGTTGGATAGGCCGCTCGGTTGAGTCGAGTGGGGGACGATGGACTCTGTCTCGCACGCCGTGGTTGCAGAAGATTCTTGACCCCGTCTTGGCTCAGTCTAGCAATATTATCCTTGAGTACTTTCTATTTTATCTTTCTTTGCATTCGTTTTAATGATTTCTTTATTTTAGCCCAGCATGCATCATGTCATTTTGAGCATTCATGTCTCGTGATCCATTCAATGATTTCTCCTCAGCAATGGTTGATTGCACTTAAGTTCTCTTGGATAAGAGATTCTTCATTCCACTCCGAATTTGAACGATTTCTCTGATCTTGCCGCTTGGTCTAATTGGCCAGTGTGATTCCTGTCTGGATTTTATCTCAGTCTTATCTCTCTTTCCAGCTCTTATGCTGTGTTCCTTCCGACCCACTCATTGTCCGTGGATTGTGTCCCCGATGAGGCTGGTCGTGTTTCCTTTTTCTCCTTTAGTTTAGTTCTCCAGACATGTCTCATCCTTGTCAATCATTTCAGGTGGTTAGTTCGGCGTTTTCGGGAGAATTCCTGTCGCTTGTTGGTTGTAACGGGTGTCGTTTTTGGCCTTGATGCCCGCTTATCAGTTCTCTCCGCTTCATCTCCGCTTCATCTCCATTTCACGTCGCTGTCGCTTTCACTCCACCTCCTTTCCATTTTGCCTCCACGTCGCTTTCGCTCGTTCCCTTGCAAAGCGGACATCAAGGAGGGGCATCTGTTGACACCCGTTTTAGCCCACAAGTTGCGTCGTTTCTCTTATTCATCATTTTTGATGTCCCAAATTAGCCATTATTTTGGAGCTTTCATGGATGGATTTCAAGCCCATTTTTACCATTCCATATCCTTTGAGTCTTGGAGATCATGATTTCTTAGAGTCCCGGACCTTATCTTTTCAAATTCTGGCTTCTAAGTCGACTTTCGGCCCATTTATGTCGGCTTCCCTCAAGTAATCGGCTCTCTCTCACTGCGCAGTCTTGAAAGTGGTTCTTTTTCACCCTCTTCCATTCCCTCTTTCAAAACGTTGTCTTCATCAAAGTTGTGCGTCTTTCAAAGATCTACAATTTCTTCTTCTACACCGTTGTCCGGTTCTGCCCCGATTGTGAGCTATTCACATTTTTCTGGCGTGCTGTGCTGTTCACCTACATTCCAGAATTTTCCTCTCTCTTCCAGCCCTATTTTCACCCTCTTCCAATCATTTTCTCACATTTATTTCTTCATAAAAGTTGTTCCTCTCTCAGTTATCTACAACTTCTATGTTTACCACTTTGTCTAATTCTCCACCGTTTGAGAGATACGCTTCGATTTCTAAAGTTGCGCGCAGTCTGCCCAGAATCTGTCTTCATCAATGTGAAGGTCATTTGCAGGTGCGTTACTTCATTGAAGTGACGGCCCAGTGAAGACCGTTACTTCAGTGTGACGGTCCTACGATAGACCGTCACACCAAAACTTACCCAAAATAGCCCGGTTCAACCCCTAGAGTGTGGCGGTCCTATCCTTGACCGTTAGACCAAGTGACGGCCCTGTTTAGGTGCGTTACATCCAATCTCATCCGAAAACGTCTCGTTCGACCTCCAGAGTGTGACGGACCTACCCTTGTCCGTTACATCACTCTGACGGTCCTATGATAGACTGTTACATGCACCAGAGAGTCCAATTCGTGCTGGACTCTGCTCCGTTTCTGTGCGCCGTGGCCCTCTTGAAGAGTCCATAACTTCTTGACTTCTTATCCAAATTGATCCCCATTTTTTCCTACTTCTAGCCCTTGGTATTATCTTGAATTTGGTTCATAGGAATCAAATTTTTATTGGCTATATCTCTTGGGATCTGGGTCGAAAGATCATGATTTATGTTTCCTAGTTCAACTCAAACTCTGCAGATAAGGCTCCGGGGCTGCCTTTCAAGAGCCCTATCTTCTAGAATCCTCCTCTGAATTGATCCCCGTTTGTTCCTATCTCTTGTCCTTAGTATTATCTCGAGTTTGATCCAAAGAACTCGATTTATCTTGGACTCTATCTCCGGGAATCGTGATAAGAAGATGAGGCTTTCTTACAAAACTCTATAAAAACTGCCCAGTTCGCAGTCGCGACGGGGGGCTCTTTTCGGACGTGGGGCGAAGCCATGCTGCACCGTCGACTCACAACTTCGACCCCATCTTGGAGAGGGAAGTATTGGCTTTCAATTTCTATCCTTCTGGGCTTGATTCCATGGTCTACACTCTTAGTTCTAGTCTCCTCAAAATCATAAATCATCACAGTTTCCTGCACTTTCTGCTACACATGCGTTTTTCTCCGTTTTGCATCATCGTTTTCTCTCTATTCTCTCAATCAAATCTCGTGATTTCAAATCTCATGCATGCACAACACACCCACCTATTATTTCCACCCTTCCACAGGGGTTAAAAACCTCCCCCCGGTGAGTTTGCCCTCAATTTCTACCCCTATTTTATCACTGCGGGATTGATACTACACATGCATGTTCTAATGGGTTTTTTATCCTTGTTTGATCTTTGTTTTGCAGGAGAGCATGAATACAACGTGAGGCCCTCTTCCTCTAGCCGGCTAGAAGGAGAGGAGGTTTGAATCCACAAGTTCCCCGCACCCCGTTTCAAGCGCGATCAAGTTTTCTTTCCAAGGTATACGACGCCGTTGCACTCCTTTCTTCATCCTTGCGGCGTTGTTAATCCTTGGTGGCGATCACGGTTAGTATTTCCATCCTTTCATCCCCTTGTCTTTGATTCACATGTTTATGCATGTATGTATTTAAAGGGGGCGGGATAGGAATCTAATCTAATAATTAAAACAAATCAACACACCCGAGTGATAGCCCACGGGGCCCACTCAGGGAAGAAAAGCCCAATAAACAGGCACTCGAGGAACCAACCCTCCCCGGCGGCCCCTAGGCTCGGAGGGCCCGAGTGATGGTCAGGTCACAAGGAAGGTCCGGCCCAGGCCGCTTTTGCGCTCGGGAAAGACAGGCACCAGCCGACCTATCCGACCCCTCCTTCGACCGAGCTATCCTCCTCGCCCGGACAGGGCTGGCGTTTCAGGAGCTCGGACTGGACGCTAGCCGTTCGCGCTACCTTTAAGAGCCCCCAACGGACAGGGGAATCAACCAGCCACCGGGTTTCAAGGTGATAACGCCCCCACGATAAAGGCCATGAAAGCCCACGTTGAGGACGCAACTCCCGCCGGAGACCCCCCAGCTGACAGGACTCCTGAAGGCGGCACACTATTTAAACCAGGGATACCCTCCGGTGGAAGGTAAAAGAAAAAAAAGGAAGGTAAAACTCCTGAGCAATCCGCTTCACCCCCCTTTGGTGGAGAGGAGTCTCGCGCACCAGCTTTCTTCCTCCCTTCATAGCTTCCACCAGAGCTCTACTGACTTAGCCATCGGAGGGTTTTCGCCCCAGGGAAATCCCCTGGGCCCTCTGACGCGTTTCCCTGTCTTGCAGTTCATCTACTGGTGATCCACGGCCCGCTCAGGACGCAGCGCGAGATTTCGCCTCTTCAATATATATTCCAATAGATCCACAACTAATCCAAATAATTACCAGAAAATAGCCTAAAAATCCACAAAAATAGCCAAAATTGATAGAATAAAATCTAGATCCGAACCACTAAGAATTCGCTTAAGACGCGGGTCTTACAGGCTCTCACATGGGGAAGGTGGAGGCTGCATAGATTTAGTAGGTGGGAGGAGCAGATACGTGGGCCATGGGTTTACATGAAAGAGAGAGACGTAGGAACAAGACGGTGTGGCAAGTGGAAGCAACATGTGAATGGTTAGGCATTGTGGCAGGGGGTTGGCACTGTTTTATTGACAACCCCATGACAATATGCATGAGGGCATCAAAGATAGCAGGTGAGCATGTAGAGGTTAGGTGAGAAGAAAAGAAAATGAAGGGGGCCGTGGTTTTTCCCTATAAAAAGGGCTTGAGAGGAGTTGCTCAAGGCTCCCTTCTCCCCCTCAAACTTCTTCACAGGTAGTTAGTTTTAGTTTTCTCTTTGTTTTTAAGAGTAGGGTAGAAGCCCTCTTCCCCGTTTCTTCCTTCCCTCTTCTATCTCCAGTTCTTCCTCTTTCTTCCTCCTTCTTCATCTATTTTCATAGCTCTCTCTCTACGTCTATCTCTCTCTATCTCTCTCTATCTCTATCTCTCTCTAAAATCTCTCTCTTTCTCTCTCTAAACCTCTTCTCTACGGCGACGTCTACTTTGGTTCGGGCGGTGAACTACAAGGTGGCTTGAACTCAAAAGCTCAAGGAGAGATGGCGTCATCTCCTTTACCACAGTGGCTCTACTTTCTTTCTCATTCTTATTTAATCCGGTGTTATTTGCCATTTATTTTCTTTGAGTTGTAATTTTATTTTGTCGCACTTTCATATTGTAAGTTTTATCTTTTAATTAATAAAATTCATGTTGGTTTTATTTTCTCTCTCTAGAACTTGTTCTCTCTCTCTCTCTCTCATCTTTCTCTCTCTCAGCTCTCTACTACTCTCTATATTTCTCTCTCTTAACCCTCCATATTTCTTTAGATAAATTTATTTTATGTTATTTAAATTTCAAAATCAACCATTAATTTTGCTATAAAAAACACAAGGTTTTCAATTTAAAATCCCAACCTCCTCGTGAATTTGACTTGTACTCGCTATTACACTAAGCCTTTTTATTTTATTGCAAGTCGGTATTTTAAGATTGGTTGTCGTATGTGTTTTTAACGACGAGCTCCACGACATATCAATTTTTGACGTCGTTACTGGGGAGGTTTATGATTTTTAAGTTGATTATGTTGTGTTTTTTATATAAAGTAACATTAACAATTTTTATTTTCTATTTTGTAGAAAAAATAAAAAAATCAGACATGAAAATCCAGATAAATGATCTGTTAGTAATGAAGGGTCCTATTTTGAAAAAAAAGGAGAGATAAATTCAAAAATCATAAAAATTAAAAAATAAACGACGAGGGTTGCTATCTAAGTCGATATCATAACCTTCCCTCTTTTTAGTTAATTTATTTTTTATTTTCTAAATTTTGCTAGTCTCCATATTTAGAAATCTTCAATATTTTATTAGATAATTTCATTCATAAAAAATTGAACACAAAAACAAAAATAAAGGACTTCATATGAAGATTTAAATCATATTGTTTAGGGCATGTATCATCTAGGATTGCATCACTTAGATATTTAAATTTTAGTTTCAGTCATTTCTTTTTCTGAACATCGCGGGGGATAAGGTGAGATTTCTAACTTCTTTGAAAAAGCATGCTCATGTATTTCTATGCTTACATAGAACCCCTTGTTTGAACTTTGGTTGTTGCATTTCATTTCAAAATATTTTAAGGGCAATACCCATTAAGCAAGATAAGGGAGAGATTTCACCTCTCTTCTTTGGCCCAAAAGAACCTGTAGATTTAGAGAAAAATCCACAAGATTTTATTAAAATAAAAAAGAATTATCAAGGAATAGGATTTAAGGGGAAAAGGGGAGGATGTGTGGATGATAATAACAAAGAAGTAAAGGAGGTGATCGCAGATAAATACCTTAAAGCACGGGAGATTTGTGATGTCTAACTTTCTCTTCCAATCGACCGACCGATGAAGAGAGCTCTTCTTGATGATTACCCTTGTAAAATAAAGAAACACCAACAAAGAAAGATATAGATTAGAAATCAAAGTGTGTAGCATCAAGTGCTTAATATAAAAAAACATGAAATCATGGGCATGAACACACCTTGTTGGTGTTGACCTTTAAAACGCCTATGCAAAGGGTAAGGAAAATATAATGTGATGAAAAGGAGGGTGCAAGCGTTGCACAATTAGGAGGTCTCAACGTGGTTAAGATAAAGGGAAATAAAAGAGGGAGAGAGTATGATGCATGCAAACTAATTAATGCATTAAAAGAAATAAAAGAGATAGAGGATTAAGAAAGGCTTATTGGTTTTTCAAGGATCTTCGATATAGCATCAATGGAGGAAGAAGATCTCCAAGGGATGAAGCTTTAGAGCGCATGGGAGACTCTTTCTCCTCAAGGGGCACCCTCTTTTCCAGCAGTCTCCCCAGGATCTTCAAAGTTCAGCCTTCAACACAAGGGAGATGGAGAGTCCTATTTATAGGGTAAAAATTCGTGAGTTTAATTCTCCAAAAATAAAAAACTAAATTTTAATAGGATTTGGAGAGAGGAAATCATCTGCCATGTGTCCTCATAGCCTTAGAAAGTCTTAGGAACTCTTTCCCAAGTGGAAAAGGAGGTTAAAATGAGGAAGGGAAGGAGTTATGCAGAATGCGAAATTCTGTAGAAATTGGCGTCAGCTACAGTGAACGCCAATTAATTGGCGTCAGGCATCCAGTCGCCAATTATAAATCATTTATGGAAGGTTTTAGAAATTACCAAAATTGGAAATTAATTCGCGTCTAGGTGGACTGACGCGAATTAGGAATTTATACGAATTTTGGTCGAAATTAAAAGCCCAAAATATGGAAATAAAATCCGTGTCTAGGGGCCTGGACGCAACTTTAAATTCACGTCAAAGGGGCTGACGCCAAGTCATGATTTTTTATGGAAAGTCAAAAATTATCAAAAATTGGAAAGGGAATTCGCATCCACCTGGACAGACGCCAATTAAAAAATTATGGAATTTTTGGTAATAATTTAAAGACTCAAAATAGGGAAAGAGAATTAGCGTGTAAGATGTGGACACCAATTTAAAAATTTGTGACTTTGTGGAGAGACGTTAATTCAAAAATAATGAGAATCTAAACACAAAAAGATGAAGAAAATGAATGCGCGTCGACCCGAATCGATGCCAATTTGGAAAATGACGCCTTTCCAAAAAGGTGCTAATTCAATAATACGCAATTTGCCACAAAAAAGTGAGAAAAAGAATACACGTCTGTTTGCGATGGGATCTTTCCGTTCTACGGTCTTCTTTTTATTTATGGTTATCATTTGGGTTTGTTTGATTTATTTCGCGGGTCGATCAACCGATTAACCAACTGGTAATTAACCGACTGATTGACGGCGCGGGCGTGCCAGTCACGTAAGTGACGAGTTTATTGTGCGCTCATTCTGACCTGTGTCGGGCGAAAGTGAGGTTCGGTCGGGACCAGTTGTCTGTCATACCATAAAGGTAATGACGTTAATTACATCCCCCGCGAGGAGGGAAAACCTTTGATTAATTGCCGAGATAGCGGGCTGTCGAGGCCGGAATAAGAGATGCAGAGCATGCGAGTGGTCATGCAAGATGCTACGATCGACAACACATGATTTATTAGGGCGGACCCTCGGTACATGGCGGAGGACTTAGGCCCGAAGACCACCATCACGCGTGGCAAGAGTTTTTCATCGGGAGTCGCCCGGCTTTCAGCTCATGCCATTTGATATACCGAGGGTCCGCGCACTCAGGCATGCATTGACGCGACATGAATGCTTAGACTAAAGCATGACGGCAAAGATACGAAACAGATTAATTCAAGCTTAGACAAGCTAAATTACACCATTTATTGATTAAAAGGTTTACTTCGTTCTGTTATTAACACTGGAAATCACCCCAGAAGCGAGGAGGGGACTGGAACGGCACAACGACACGATTCGGAATGAAATCGGCGTGGTACGCGTAGAAAAGGGCTTAAAACGGTCTAGGAACCGTAGGTATTGAGTTAAAACGGTGCCCCGGAGCGTAGGTGTAGAAGGGGGATCAAAACGGCGCGACCCCTTTGTGGCGCGCTGGGATGGGGCGCGCCGTTTTAAGGCGCGCCGGGTGCAAATGGCGCAGATTTAGCCCAATTTTGTGGAAACTGAGGTATTATTGGTTTGTTTTTTGAGTTTATTAAAATATTTTGAAATATTTTGAAATTTTATTGAGTTGATTACTTAGTGGGTCGGCCTCGGGCTGTCCGGAAGCCAAGTCATAGGCCCGCGCGAGGTTCATACTCGAGCGCGGCGATCATTCTGAGTGAAACTCGTTTGAGTCAAAATTTCGACAGCATCTCCCCATTCCGGAAGATTGTCGGGGAGAAGCGGAGAATACTCACAAAGCGGAG